>JAKGGE010002637.1:0-47479 GCA_023748175.1 Hoolock leuconedys | reverse complement strand
CCTGCCCTGGGTGGGTTAAGTGGTCAGCGGTGGGTGGGGCAGGACATGGGTGCAGGGCTGACCAAGGAGAGCTGTACTGTTTTCCTTGTGCAGTACAGGGGGCAGTGGAAGCCAGACCACCTTCACTAGCCTAGTGCCTGCCCCAGCACCCAGCTCAGTGTTGGTATCTGAGCCAGGTGCTGAGCCCATGCACAGGGTAATGCTAAGAGGCTGTCACCATTCAGTGTCCCCTTGGTCTACAAAGGTGGCTGTGGGATGCTTGTCTCTGTCTTCATGGATGGCAGGAGTTTGCAGGAGAACTCTGACAGTCTCCTAGAGGAGTCCCTGAATTATCTGGGCAGATTTACTTACTTATGTACTCATTTAATTCATTTAATACCCAGTATTTATTTGAATTTTGTATTAGGACTCTTGGTTGTAAGTGACAGAAACATAACTCACTCTGGCTTAGGCATAAAAGGGTATTTTGCCTTTGTAATTCTAGCGTGGGCAGCAGGCATGACTGCATCCATAAGATCAGTCTCATTCCTTCTCTCTTCTGTGTTGGTTTCATTCTTTGTCAAGCTGCCTTTGTGGCAGCCAGAGCAGTAGCAGCTCCTACCTGTAGTGCTCAGTGAAAAGAAAAGTATTTTTTTTTCCCCCAGTAGTTCTAACAAAGTCCCAGGGAAGAAGCTCATTGGCTGGCTTAGGTCACATGTTTGTCCCTGAACCAATTACCGTGACCAGAAAGATGAAAGGCTCTGACTGGCCAGACCTGAGTCTCATGACCACCCACCTAAACCGTAAGAACTGAGAATTAGGGAGGGGAAGGTCCTAGAGGGAAATGGCAGTGGTGCCATGAGAAGAAGGGGAAAGGGATGCACAGCAGGCGAGACCCACAGCATTCTGCCACATGTGCTCTTGCTCGGCAAACATAACAATTTTAATTGTCAACTATACTTTAATAAAGGTAAAAACAAAAAATCAACAGGGAACTATCATGTGTCTCATTTAAAAAGTTAAAAGCACTACTTATTTTCCAATAAATACTCAAATTCAAATATTCAGATTCACTATTTTCACCTAACTCCATATTCGAAATATCATGAAGCCTTATATACATAGAGATGAAACCCATTTTATATATGATGTAACTTATAAATTATCTTAGACATGTTGATATATTAAAATATAGAGAGATATAATAAAAAGATGTTAGTGTATAAAAATTAAGAATTAATTTGCATATTATTAAAATTATTGATTGCTACTGTTTTAAAAGAGAAATTAATGATATATTAAAAGTGGGCTAGTAGCTGCATGACGCTTCGTAATCTGAGCACTTGGGACGCCAAGGCGGGAGATCGTGGAGGTCAATAGATCACACTATCCTGCCAACAAGATGAAACCCTGTCCCTACTAAAAAATACAAAAATTAGCTGGCGTGGTGGCGCATCTCTGCAGTCCCAGAAGCATCAGAGGCTGAGGCAGGAGAATCACTTGAACCCGGGAGCGCGGCAGGTTACAGTGAGCTGGAGATCACGCCACTGCATCAGCCTGGTGACAGAGCAAGACTCTGTCTAAAAAAAAAAAAAAAAAAAAAAGTGAACTTAGCATATCAATAAATAATGTTTAGTTAGTTCAACAAGTTTAGTTAGTTCAAGATAAGATTTTAATCCTATGTTATTAATCCCAAACAAAATTCTACCTATTCTGCACAGCATTGTTTGGTTTACATTGTTGAGAAGACTGAGCTGGCCACATCTAGAGCTTGTATGTATTCAAGAAACGCGTTGCATGCACCTCATTTGGCAGCTGAGGGACTCCGGAATGAAGCCAGTCTTGGGATTCTCTGCCAGCCTGCCCCAATTTCCTGTACCATTCCCACAATTCCTGACTTTATCACCACAGAAGAAATTTTCTTCAGTACTGGTAAGTCTTTGAGGGAAAAGGCCTTGGAAAAAGAGAAATCTGTTTTACAGTCAATTTGCTGGGAGTGGACCTAATAACACCCACTGAAGACAGCAGTGTGTCTATCTTCACACCCTGCATGGTTTCTGGCCTAGAGGAGGGCTTCAAAAAACATTCAAAATTTAATGGAAGAAATGACTGATGAACAAAGTGAGTGAATGAGTGAGTTAGTGAATGAAATTTCCTATATAAACATTTATGTAATTTAATTTGAACAGTTGCTTCAAAGCAGGAATATGACTAGATGAGCCTTTCAACACCCCTGAGGTTATAGACTGGCTCATCTTTGACTTCCTGGAAATTCTCAACCAAACCTCGCGACGCTTAAAGTTACAGTTCCTAATTACTGGTATATTTTGAGTAATTCTCATCAAATGCCAGATACTTTAGAACTGACGACAGAATTACAGAGATTAGATTGAAGATCTAGAACTCCAATTAATCGTGAAACATGTTTCTTTCCAAAACACACCCTTTATGTACTGAAAACAAGAAGAGCGAACACATATGTCAGAGGGGAAAATGTATAAGACAGATATGTTCACTATGGACAAACACATAGCTCTAATTTGTTCAAATTTATAGCACCATTTGATACCGATCAGCAATACAAACACTCAAAAATTTTTCATAAATTAAATTTTCATAAACCGTGATAGCCATTGGAAGCCAAAAAATATTCACAATTTCCTTTTCTGTGATAAAGAAAAGCCACATTAGGTATAAAAAATATTTAAAGTTAATGACAAAAGGTTTGTTTGTTTGTTTGTTTGTTTTTGAGACAGAGTCTCGCTCTGTCACCCAGGCTGGAGTGCAGTGGTGCAATCTCGGCTCGCTGCAACCTCCGCTCACTGCAACCTCCACCTCCCAGGTTCAAGTGATTCTCCTGCCTCAGCTCTCCCGAGTAGCTTAGAAGATATTTTTTAATCAATAAGAAACAAAGCTATCCAAAATGTATTTTCCTGGAAATACACTTCTGAGAAAATATTTTCTTAATTAATTACGGCTATGAAGTAGTCTCATCTAAGAAGTCATTATGTTGCAAACTGCAAAAACATAGCTATAAAATTATTGCTGTCAAGATTTGGCTGCAGATGTGCTTGAAAGGTAATTTCCTCTTTCTACTCTTTTTGAAAGTTTCATAGTTTAAACTTACTGTATATATATATACGAATATATATAAATGTACTATTTAAAAGACAGAACATCAACTTTCAAATTAATACTTACAGAACTAACTTTTCTCAGTTCCTATTTTTTTAAGAACTAGTGAAGTCAGTATCAGTTCTATTATTAAAAGGCAAAATATCCTCATGATTTGAATTCAAAAGTAATTTTCAAAATCTACAACTTAACCAGTTTTATAACTATATGATTATATTATTAAAATAACTTCTGACATGTCACTCCAATGCTTTACAAATCAAACTTGAGTTTTAAAGCTCTCTCTATATAAATGTGAATCATTGACTAAGGAAAAATATTTGTATTTTAAAATAATTCCACAACAGTAGCCTGATTGCAAATACAATGTATCAAGGAAGGTTGTCATGTGTATAGATAAATACTCAAGGCAGTTTGTTTAATGTGATCTATCATACTCACTGGTGAACACCAAGGACTTCCCAATCATTTCCAACATCCTAGTCCCATTGCTTTTGCATTGTACCTGGACAGATTTCTATTAATTTGGTAACAGAAGTGACCAACCCACCTGAAAACAAGAAGATATATTCACATGTTTTAAAGAATGTTACCAGAACATACTCAGTCAAACATGAATCTCTTCAATCTTAGCGGAATATGCTTATCTCATTCTGTGTAATGGTTATACAACAAAATGATACCCTTAAAATGCTTACCAAGAAACAAAGCAGCTTGCTATTCTTAGGGATACACCTTTCCAAAAATCACACCAGAAAGACATACAAAATACAATATTTCGGCCGGGAGTTCGAGACCAACGTGAGCCAAGATGGTGAAACCCCGTCTCTACTAAAATACAGAAAGTGGCCAGGCATGTGATGGCGGTACCTGTAATCTCAGCTAATCGGGAGGCTGAGAAGGAGAATCACTGAACCCGGAGGCAGAGGTTGCAGTGAGCCAAGATTGCGCCCACTGCACTCTACCTGGGATGACAGAGCAAGACCTATCAAATACATATATATATATAATTTAATTTTATATATAATATATAATATATAATACCTATATATTATATATAATATATATAATAATTTATATATATAAATATATATACTTCTAAATTATGAAGAAAATAGACATGCCAATTGTTCAAATAATAAGTAAAATAAAATAAACTATAAAAATAGTTTTAGAGGTTGTACCAAGATTATTAAGTGCAAGAATGGCTATACCGATCCTTAGTACTTTTTTTTTCTTTTGTTTTTTTTTTTTTTTTTTTGGTTTTGGCTCTTTGGTTTTGTTTGGTTTTGGTTTGAGATGTGGGTCTCACTCTGTCACCCAGGCTGGAGTGCAATGGCACACCATAGATCACTGCAGCCTAGAACTCCTGGCCTTAGGTGATCCACCCACTTCAGTTCCCAAGTAGCTGGGACTCATATAGGTATGTGCCACACCACAATTCCAGCTACACTTTTTTTCTTTTTTTGTGAAGATAGTCTCACTCTGTTGCCCAGGCTGGTCTCAAGCTCCTGGCCTCAAGCAGTCCCTGGTTTTGGCCTCTCAAAGTGCTGGGATTTCCCAAGTGAAGCATTTCAATCTACTTCTCCTTGGTAGGTTTTAAGTCATATCTACCTGACAGAATTTCCTTCACATATTTAAAATTTTAATTATAGGAAAATGAAGTTGCTTACAATGATTAGTAGTTGGAGATTTTCAGAGCAAAATGTGGTTATCAGAATGGCTGCTACCCCTGGGCACGCAGTTTTTCAGGAACAATAGAGGCAAGAAACGTGGCATTTTTTTAGCTACTGAATCTACAACTGATAGGAAAAAAGAGAAGGAGCTCTGTAATATAGACAGGAGGTAGAACTCCTCAATGGTTCTCTAGATTTCTCTAGAATGTTGATAAGGTCTAGAGCTCACAGACACTCTTAGTAGGCTCTTTCACTTTTTCAAAAATAAAATATGAAATTATAGATGCATTTTAAGTATATTCACTAGTCTGTTTATAAGATGCCAACTTGGATTAAGTTGTTTTATTCTGGAAAAAAAAATGAAAGTCCTGATTTCAAACGGAGATGAAATTACCTGTTCTTCCACGCAGACTCTCTATCCTCTCCATATATGTACCCTCTAGAGACTAATGGAAGTACCTAAGCTTGATGTGTAATAAATACCAATGTAATAGGAAATACTCGAAAGTAAGACCTCGCGTGAGCTGAAAACTACTCAGAGAAGAATATAATATGAAGAGGTAGAGCTTGAGCCACATAGATTGTATAAGAACCGGATGAGCGCAGAGGAGAGAGGCTACATGATAAGGAAGCTGCTACAGGGAAGAGGCTATTTTGGGATAAGGCTGGATGCATGAGTAAAGTTGAACATTGCAAGGAGTTGAATGACACAGAGTAAACCCCTATATGTGCATCCAATAAGGAATAATGACACAAGTTTTACTCATTTACAGGAGTAAACGATGGCTATTTAGCAAGATAAAAATGATTACTCAAGATCTTTACAATATTGCTTTTGGATCTTTTCCAGATTAAACATAAATTGCTTTATTTCCGTCATACCTCCTTTACATAATTTCAAATTGCTTTCAAAGTACTTTATCAGGAAGCATATTTCTTTACCATATACTATCACTTAAGTAGGACATCCTCCAATGTAAGCTGAACAGACGTTTATTAACCAGCTAAGCCAGGTGAACTGACTATTTCGTAAGCTTATAAAATACATCAAGACTTTTTTCCAAACTATTTAAGAAAACATTCTGAATAACAGCTTCTGGTAGAAAAAAAGCTCATAGATGCCAAACCCATTCTGCTACCTACAAAGCTGACTCAAGGAAAACCTATGAGCCGGTTGGTGAAGCAACAGTATCAGTAAGTGCTTTGCAGAAAGATTCCAGGCAACTGAGCTCTCCGCAGCACTACATGGAACTTCTGTGGTTAAATAGAATCTCAAGTGGCAAAGCAGAGGTAACAATTATCCTCAATATCTATTCAATTAAAAGCTTCTGTTCCTTCTTCAAGCATAGAAGGTTCTCAATCTCTACAATACACAATACAATTAAATTGGTAGTTTTACTTTTATTATAATTATTCTAAAAAACTCAGGCATGTAATTAATGCACAACAAGGAAAGAGTCTGAGGGGTTAAAGAAAATTTTAGCCACTTTCATTTTATTATTTTGCTCCCTTCAAAGGTTGAGACGAGAATAAAGATGTAAAATTTGAGGAGCACAGTGAAATGATGAGCAGGAAAAAAGAAAACTATCAAGCACCTAGCCAACTGTATCAATTTTCTAAAGACTGTCATTTATGAAAAGAAACATTAATAAAATATGAAACTTTGGGAATAAAACTGGCGGTCATAGATATCATGTTAAATGGCATCTAGAAACAAACCAATCTTTATTTTAAATAGCTAATTAAGAATTACTATTAAATTAAATGAAGGAGGAAATTACCTTAATATCTTAAATTCTAAATCATTAAAGAGTTTTTCTTTGGCACTTCAGCTAATTCAACATATAAAACATTGGAATACTTACAGTGATTATACTAATAATATAAAAAGAAATCCTGAAGAGGAAAAATACTACTTTTAAGAATTGAGTATTAAAATGTCAGTAGGGAGACCCCTTTCTACATCCCTGGTAAGGCGAATGATAATTTAAATTGATGTCATTGTACCTAGCATGGCCGAGTATTTGTATCAAACCATTTTGCTTTTACTAACTGCATAAAAAAGCTTCGTCAACAGCTAGTAGATTGTATGATGGAAAGAGGTTTTGAAGGTGTGAAGACTTGAGTCTTGGGTCTGTCCCAAGCTCTTTGATCCCTCAGTGAGCAGCACCTCTCACTTAGCTATGAGAAACAAAAACATCATTAGATTTCCAAAGGCAGTGAGATTTCAGTGAGAATCAAGTATTGGCTGTGCAAAGAAGGAAACTAGATCCACGGCTTTCACCATATCACAAATCATTTCAAAATGGATTAAAGACTTACATCTCAAGACCTGAAAACACTGTGCAACTTCTACTAGAGAAAACACTGAGGAGATTATAGGACATTGAATTTGTGTGCACTGATTTTAGGTGGAACCTCAAAAGTACAGGCAACAACAACAAAAAATAGACAAATGGGATTACATCAAGCTAAAAGGCCCTGCACAACAAAGAAAATAATTAACAAGGTGAGACAACATAAAGAAGGAGAAAATATTTTACCAAAATATCCATTCCAGCGAAAGATTAACAACCAGAATACATAAGAACTAAAAAAAACTCAATTAGCAAAAAAAAAAAAGTCTTATTTTAAATGGACAAAAGATCCAAATAGACATTTCAAAGAAGACAGACAAATGGCTACCAAGTATATGAAAAATCCTAAACTTCACTGCCAGTAGCAGCATGCCAAATCAAAAATCACAGTGGATATTACCCTCACCACAGGCAGAATGGCTATTATCAAAAAGACAAAAATAACAAATGTTGCGAGGATGCAGAAAAAGGGGAATGGTGGTACACCGTTGGATGGAATATAGAAGTAGCAATAAGCCATTGAAAAACAAAGGGAGGTATCTTAAAAACTAAAATGGAATTATATGATCCAGCAATCTCATTGCTGGGTATATATCCAAAAGAACAACAGGATATCAAAGATATATCTGAACTCTAAAGCGACAGCAGCCCTGTTCACAATAGTTAAACATTGTAACTCACCTTATATGTCTATCAACAGATTAACAAAGAAATATGGAGTTGCTGCACGTAGGGATTGCTTGAGGTCAGGAGTTGGAAACTAAATCTGAGCAACATAGCAAGACTCCACTTTTTTTTACAAAATAAAAAATGAAAAAATTAGCTGAGCATGGTGACACATGCTTATAGTCCCACACCCTTGAGGCTGAGTAGTGAGGACTACTTCAGCCCAGGATTTCAGGCCTGCAGTGAGCTTTGATCACACCACTGTTTTCCAGCTCAAGCAAATAGGCTTGTTCTGAATTAACTCTGTTCCCAAATTAATTACTTAACTCTGTTCTAAACTGACTACTTAACTAAAATAAAATAAAATGTGGTATACATACACAATGGAATTGCTATTCTAGTCATAAAAATGAATTCCGTCACAAAAAATGCTACGGTGGGGACTGGAGGTCATTAGATTAAATTAAATAAGCCAGGTACAGAAATAAAATGCTGCATGCAATCGCACTTACGGTGGAGCTGAAAAGGTGGATCCTGGCGGAGGCAGAGTAGAATGGTGGTTACCTGACTGGGAACGAGTTGGATGGGAGGGATAAAGAGAAGGTATTACTGGTACAAAAATATACTAGGATACAAAAGCTAATATTTACTAGCATAGCAGGAAAATTATGGTTAATAATTTATTGTGATATTTAAAATAGCAGAAGAAAGGAATTGTAATTGCCAAATATAAAGAAAAATGTCTCGAGGACCTGATTATTCCGGAAGCCATCTGGACGAAATATTACACATTGTATACATCGACTAAATAGCATATGCATCCCAAAAATATATATTAACCATATATATCCGCAATTAATTACTTTAAAAGACTTTCCTTATTTTCCAGCATACTTTGCCTCTGGCACCCCTGGGCAGAAATACTAAGTGACACTGTAATCCACTGACAAGTATGCCAGGCTGGAGCAATTTCTTAAAATTAAGAATTGGCATGTTCCAGGCTCTCTTGGTTCTCAAGTCAAGCACTGTCTTTTATCTAGACCCTCTTCTGTAGACCAAAAACTTACCCAGGATCTGACTGCCCCTGAATTTATCACAGAGGACTCTATCGGGAAGCTCAGGAAATGAAAGGCACAGAATCAGGCACTCTGAACACCAAAGCAGAGACAGCAGAAGGATGACGTGGTGCAGGAAAGTAGGGTGCCACCAATAGGCCACTGCCCAAAAGTGACTCATGGTTCACAGGCAAAATTTGACTTCCCCTTGAGTCTTAAAAGAACAGTGCATCTTTATTATGCCTCCCATCTTTCTTTTGCCTTGGTTTGATATAGTAGCTGCAGCACCATAATAGTCAAGATGGAAAATATTTCAGTACAGTTGAAAACAAATAAAATATTTCTTCCAGATGCAAATGTCCTCATATCTAAGAAGCTAGATGGGTCACCCGGATCAGATACAGCCAGGATACAGAGATAACCATCAAGACAAAGAGAGACTCATCAATTTAAAGATTGAGATGCCTTATGTCTGTCAGCCTCTCAACCATTAAGAAACATTGGCTTTCTGAATGCACCTCCAAGGAGTTCAAAGTCCAGTTCTTCTTCTCTCTGCATGAGTTAACATGCAGGATGACAAAACTGACTCTCAGTTCCCCAAAACCCCTCAAGTGCTTGAAGTGAGTCCTCATCACCCTTTGGCCTGGCACTTGTTTTGACTGTAAACACCTTGGCTACCATTTTAAAAATGGCCCCCTTTAAAAAAAATATATATATCTAAGGTATATAGCAAATTCTGGGTTTCCTATGGTATGATTGTAAAGTTTCACTTTACATGCATTTTATATGACGATAGCTGCAAAATTCTATGAGGGAAGGTCTCATAAGATATCACTTTCTTTTTACTACATACTACAACTAAAGGCTGGGGAATCTGTTCCTTAATTTTCAAAAGGAACTCTGCCAGAAGCCACAGTGACAAAAGTTGCATTTTATCACTATTACACTGTTCTTTTCCAAACTATTCAAAATCTTCATCTAGGACATGCTCTGTATTGGGAAGATTTTGAATAGTCAGTCTAAACATCACTCAATGAATTCATCTGCCAATAACGACATCTTCAAACCTTCCAACCCATTTTTATCCTCCTTCTACCACCTGTATCCATACTGTTAGTTTTATAAAGTTACTCTCAAAGACACTCAGGGAACACGTACTGGGGCTCTTTCATCCTGTTTACATTGTCTTAATGTCGATTTAACAATGTTCCCATCTTAAAAATCACAGTCAGAGGTTCGCCAAATTTCGGGAATAACCAAGAACTCTCGGCTATATTAACATGCCAGTAAAACGCCCCTTCCAAACAGCGGGGACTGAGTTGAAGTGGAAACAATGCCTTTACTCAAGGCACTCAAGCATTCTCATATAGGAGTCCAAGACGACCAACAGAGGCACATGATTATTTTCTTTGCCTTTGAAAACAACTGGAGGCTGAAAGCGCGGTGGGGAAAAGAAGCGTGCCGGGGTCCTCCAGCACTCTTCAGTCCTCGAAAACGGGTGAAAGCCTGCAAGGTGGCTGACCTTCCTGGAATTTCACCTGCTTCCGCCCTGGCGGCGATGGGGGTTTGCGTGCTCCTTAAGAGTCCGGGCTAAGCGTCGGCGGAGAGACAAAAGTTTAAATGGGAGAGGGGAGAAAGCGTAAAATAAAGCAGCTTTAAAGTTTTTCAAGTGATTACCGTTTCGGAGCGTGAACACCAGCAGATCCTCCAGGATTTGGTCTCCAGCGCTTCATCTTCGTTTTCTCTTCCTGACATTGTTCAGCTCTGACTATCGGGCCCTTCAGAGCTTCGTCCTCGCACTGGATACGCCACCGAATACGGTTCCTGCTTCTCTAACCTGCCGCTCCCAGTGGCGAACACCGACTGTTCAGGAACTGGTAGGTTGCCGGCCATAGCCCCTGGGCGAGCTCAGCTCACCGCCCGCAGCCAGCGCTCCTCGGCGGGCCCCATCCGCCCCACGCCTGCCTCTCTGCAGCGAGGAGGAAGGCAGGCTCCCTCGCCCGTGCTGCCTCCCTCTCCGGAGCTCCTCCTGTTCGGCTTCCTCCTCCCCACTCAGGCCCCAAACGAGCTCAGCCTGGGAGGCTCCGCCGAGGCCCGGGCCTGCTGGCACTCGTGGTGCGTGGGTTGCTGAGCCGGGCCGGCTGATGATCAGACCGTGGGCCCACGCACGCCTGACTGGACTCCTCAAGGGCGCCTCCGGGACCAGATTCCACCCCAGGCGGCGCGGCCGGGGAGTCGCAAAGCAGGAAGAACTGACTCAGCGGGACTCCCACGAGTCCCTGCCCTGAGCCCCTGCAGCGGGAGGCGCGCAGTGCAGCTGACCCCCGGCCACCCTCCAAGGCCTGCCAGCCGGGAATCCTATGGCCCCACAGAAGGTCTGTGTGGGGAACTCTGGGAGCAGGAAAAAATGAAAGCCGCCTATCTCCAGATCTAAGAATAGAAATCAGGCGTTGGGAAAAAAGGACACCGCCCAGAGGCCCCTACGTGAATACATTGTTCTTAGAGTTCCCTATAGGAGATGCCGAGCAATTTCCAAAGGATGGAGAGAGGTTAGCCATCAAAACTGCCCCCGCTACTGTCTTTTTATGATTTGTGACTGTTAGTGGAGAGGAATAAAACAGTTTCTCGTGAGTTATCTGGAAGCCTGGTCACCAAAAGGCCACTAAATTAATCCTTTTGGGAAATTCTGAGTTGCACTAGGCAGGGTCTGACACGGGACACCTGAAAGGCACCGCCTCAGAGCTATTAGAACTGAGACAAAGGACAGAGTATGTTTGAAATGAAAGGTGAAAAGGTAGAGAGAAGCAAAACCTAAATACCTCTTGGTGTTCAGAAATACAGCCTTTGCTATGAGCAGGCAAGTCTATAACCCCAAAGCTTGTTTTGTTTTTTGATTGTTTGTTTGTTTCTGTTCTGTTAAGTACCTGAGTAATGTGTTTTAGAAAGAAGTCAGCAGCAAACACAGACAAGGCTAGGCAAAAGATGCGTGATCTATCCTTCAAGTGATGTGTCTGTCCCTGCTAGTCATTTACAAAGAAGAGATTGGACTGGAAGTTACTACTTCTCTAATTTTAGTTTTGTTTTCACATCTGTTACTCAATCCTGATGACAATTTGAAATGATACAACTACTACTATGTATCCGTCTTTTCACTAATGAGGAAATTAAGATCTGGAGTTGAAGTGAAGAGTTTGCTGTGAAACATGCAGGTGAGAAGTTGAGAGCCAGTAATTCAACCCAGCAAATCTCCTAACTCCTGCAGTGGCTCTTCATGCTCTACCACTTTAAAGTAATGTCTCCTCTAGTAGACTTTGTTAATTCATTAGATTAGCATGGATGATAGCAAATTTCTACTCCAACCTGATATTGGCCCATGTCTTGTTGTGATAGAGTCTTCAACTTTTACATATATATTAATGCTGAAATATTTTATAGTTCGAAATGGTTAGGATTTGTTTTCAAAGTCATCTGGAGGAGGAAAGATGAAATGTGGTGGAGGTAAAGATAACGATGGCAAGGAATTCCCTTTGAACTGATAATTGTTGAAGATATTAAGAGATGGGTTCATGTGGTCTGCGTTCTAATTATTCTGTCTATATAAAATATTCCATAATTTAACACAGCAAAACCTCAATCTTACAATATTTATCAGACCTACAGTGTATTATTTTCTAAGTTGTTTCAAACTTTACTTCCATTTCTGATGACTTAATCAATGTCTCAAACATTTCTAGGCATTCTCCATCTTATGCATTCCTCTTCTGTTCCTTTGCATTAGTTTCTCCCTTCCTGTTCTACTGAATTACAACCTGCAAGAAATTAAAACCTACCTCCCTTCCAAAGAAAAATAAATCTAAATTAAAAAGATGTCTCCTAATTTCCACAATTCATCCATCCATCTACGCTCATTTATTATTCACGAGACACAGATCAGAGTAGGCATGAAAATATGAATTATTTGTTGGGAGCATCTCCATGAACTACTGCGTTAAGGTAGCATTCTCTTAGCTTTCAAAATGTTTAATTGATTGACTGAAATTCCAAGATTTATCAACTCTTCAGGTAGTTAACAAGTTTCCTAAAAAATGAAGTAGCACGAATTTATGGTGGAAGCAGTGTTCAAATAAAAGGGTGCTAGGAAAACTTGGCTAACTTCCTGAAAGAAAAAAATAAAACTGACATTACTAATTACAGCAAGCATCAAATAGATTAAAAGTTAAATAAAATAACTTCAAATATAAATATAAATTAATAGTTATATAATCTTGAATAAGGAAACATAAAAACAAAAAGAAATCACATATAGTAGTATATGACTCCATCAAATTTAAATTTTCGCAGTCAAAGAAAAATAATACTAAAGTTCAGAAGTCAAATGGCAAACTGGAAGAAAAAATTTGAAATACATGATGAAACACAATTTGCCTTCCCTCGAACTGTAAAAGTTCTTATAAATCACTGGGAGGAGGGTATTACGCCACAGACACATCGTAGGAAAAAAAAATAAACTAAGGTTTTGAAAGGAAATTCACTTTGAATGACCAATAAGTATTTTTTTAATGTCACTATTATAAAAAATTGGTATTCCTAAAGATGAGTGATGCACACAAGCATAAAGTGCAATTGTGTGTGTGTGTGTATGATGGCAAATGAAAGAGAAAACCTTGAAAATAAAATTAACAAATATTTACAAAACCTTGCGTGAATAAATTAGGTTTGAACTATGTTAAAAGCCATTAAAAAAGGCATGAATAAATTATTAACATCACATTAATTAATGGGAAAATTAAATTCAAAAATATGTCAATTCTCTACAAAAGCAACAAAAACAATGCAAGATTAGCAGAAATTTCAACAAGATTTATAGATTTCAGTAAGACCAAAGGCCTAGTATAGACTAGACATCTTTGAAGAAGGACAAGATGGAGAATTATTATCTTGTCCTTTTTGATGTCCAATTGACATCCATTCAGAGTAGCATGTAGTGCAGTCTTTTCTCATCACTTCCCCAAGAAGGAAAAAGTACCGATGAAAAAGCTGGGAGCCCTGAAAAGCATATAGTTTACCCAGCAGGCAGTCTTCTCTATGAATTAGAAAAGTTCTTCTAGGTAGACAATACAGCCTTATGTCTGGGTATATCACAGGATTTGGATTTCAGTCTCTCACCCCAGGTTCTGATGATGACACAACTTGTACAGTGTATAGGAAGCATTATATTTTTTTTGAAGCTATAGAAATTAATTGGCATGTTATTGACAGCTATACAAAGTGACCAATGAAAGAGTATAGAAAAACTCCAGAAATGCATCTTCACATATATGGAAATGATAATGAGAGATGTTGCATTATAAACAGTGGAAAATAAAGGGCAATTGGAGTAAGTGAATCTGAGACCACTACTGTGGAAAGCATCAAATGATTATGCCTACCTCACACCATATTCAAAAATAAATTCCATGATGGATTGAAACATTTTGTATAAAAATGAAAACAGGCCGGTGCAGTGGCACATGACCTGTAATCCCAGCACTTTGGGAGGCCACCCAGGTGGGACGATCACTTGAGAGCTCAGGAGACCAGCTTGGTCAACATGGTGAAACCCCGTCTCTACTAAAATGCACCAGCCTAGGCATAAGCATCGCATGTAATCCCAGCTACTGGGGAGAGACTGAGGCAGGAGACCTGCTCTGACCCTGGAGCAGAGTTGCAGTGAGCCAAGATCGGCACCATTGCACTCCAGCCTGAGGAAGAATGTGAGACTCTGTCTCAAAAAAAAAAAAAATCTTTTATTTGAAAAAAAATATAGAAAAAAACTATCTACACACACAAGAGGGAAAGAAACAAAACAAAAATTACAGTTCAGGCCAGCCATGGTGGCTCACACTGTAATCCAAGCACTTTGGGAAGCCGAGGTGGGAGGCTTACTGGGAGGCCAAGAGAGTTAAGCACTATCCTGGAAAACATAGAGGAGAGACCTTGTCTCTCACAAAATATTTAAAAATTAGCCAGGTATGGTGCATGCCAGTCCTAACTTCTCAGAAGTTGAGGCAAGGGGATCACTTGACCCCAGGAGTTATAGGTTACAGTGAGCCACAATTGTGACACTGCACTCCAGTGCTTGAGGAACAGAGCAAAGCCCTGTCTCTAAACTAAAAAACATTAAATAAAATAAAATCACAGTTCATATAGGGAAAAATTATTAAATTTACAGACATTAAAATCTAACACTATACAAAAAGACTCATCGACAAAGTGCTAAAAGATGACCATAGGCTGGAAGGTTTTGAAAAGATATAAGACTAAAAATTAATAAGAAGAATATATAAAAGGAACTATCACAAATTATAAAATGAAAAGATAAATATCCTAGGCTTTTATATAAGTTTAAAAATATGGCCAGGCACGGTGGCTCATGCCTTAATCCCAGCACTTTAGGAGGCCAGGGCGTGGGTGGATCACTTGAGACCAGGAGTTTGAGACCAGCCTGGGCCAACATGGTGGAAACCCTGTCTCTACTAAAACTACACAAAATTAGCCAGCGGCATGCCTGTAATCACAGCTACTTGGGAGGTTGAGGCAGTGAAATTGCTTTGAACCCAGGAGGTACAGGTTGCAAAGTGAGCCAAGATTGCACCACTGCACTGTAACCCACAGGGTTATGAATATGTCTAAAAAAAAAAAAAAAAAAAAATATATATATATATTATATATATATATATACATATATAGCAATATGTAGAAGAGGAGCGCCAATAAACTTTAATGAACTTATCCAAAGATGCTCAATTACACAAGTAAATCAAGGAAATAAAATTAAAGCCATAATGAGATACCATTTCACAACCACCACTAACCACAAACTTAAAGTTGATAATACCAGTAATTACTGGCTGGGATGTGGAGCAACTAGAATACTTGTAGTTCTGGTAAGCGTAAATCAGAGTAAAGCACCTGGAGAGCAAATGGCAAAATCTAGAAAGCTGATGTGTCTATCCCATGATCCGACATTTTCTCTAAGGCTGTTTCTTAGAGAAATTTCTCAAGCGTACATAAGACATTATGTAAGAATCTTCAGTGTATCATTTTTGCTTATAATGAAAATAGACCGTATGAATATCTATCAACACTTAAAGTGAATATTCATATAATGAACTTTTATAAATCTGTGAAAACTATTAAACTAGAGCTCCATATATCAGTGGCTAAAGAGCAAAAAAAAATTGTAATACTGACTTTTTACAAGTTGCAGTGATACTATATACGATATCAGTTCAATGCTACAAATACAAAGTTTCATATACTAGGGATATATATGTGTGTATAAAGAGCAAAATTATACTTGGGAATAATATTTACCAAATTCTAGCTAGTGGTTATCTCTGGGGAAAAGAAAATAGAAATGCATCCAGGCTGACATTCTTACAGGCTACAAG
The DNA here is from genome assembly GCA_023748175.1 of Hoolock leuconedys. Taxonomy (NCBI): domain Eukaryota; kingdom Metazoa; phylum Chordata; class Mammalia; order Primates; family Hylobatidae; genus Hoolock; species Hoolock leuconedys. Next base: position 31,178 of record JAKGGE010002637.1, on the reverse strand, counting down.
GTATTCAATCCTTTCTTTTTTCTTTAAGTTTGTCGCTAGTAATGGGTATTCATATATTATTACCCTCGTGATTCTGTTTCTAACTTATTTCATAAACATAATTAAACATATTTTCTCAACTTCACTGATGCTCAAAGTAATCAACAACAATCTTTCATTCACCAAATTATTATTAAAGAAGTCTTTGAAATTTGTGTGGGAGTTTTATGAGGAATACAAATTATTCACAATATGAGAAAAACAATATCATAAAATTCCAGAATTTTGATCCAAATTTTCCAAAAACACCCAAAAAGTGCATGCCTAATGAAAACTACTGAAAGTAGAAAAGACACACATGTAACAATGCTTCATGTTAGACGATGACATAAACAGTTAATTAACATAGTTTTGTATACGTGTTATATACTGCATTCTTACAATAAAATGAGCCAGGACAAAAAATGCTATTAAGAAAAATATAAGGAATAACAATACATTTACTGCTTATTAAGGAAAGGGATCACTCATAAGGTCTCATTGTCATCTCACATTGAGTTGGCTGAAGAGGAGGAGGAGGAGAAGAACTTGGTCTTGCTCTCAGGGGTGGCAGAGGTGGAAGAGGGGTACAGAAGGTGAAAGAGGAGCCACAGAGTGAAGGCATCTAAGGCTTATATGTGGAGCTACACAGTTCAATCTCGTTGTTTAAGGGGTCAACTGTACTATTGATAACTGAAAATTCCAGGAGGACATCCGATTTTGGTTCTATACCAACTTTCAAACAGTTCCTGGCACACAGGAGCCATTAGAGGAATAGTTGTTAATACTTAGATGAATAACTGAATGAATGGAAATGAAGACCAGAAGAATAAAATGATCTTCCCAAAGCATCACTGGCGAGGCAGAACTAAAATTGTGATGCCAGGTTCTCAGTCCAAACTTTTTCCATCACTTCATTGTTCTTAGGTGAGTTTCACTAAACCAGAGATAAGCTACTCTAATCGCTGAAACTGCACTTTATCCTTATCATCTGCGCTATATATACTGAAAACAACTTTTTCTGGTTTCTGAATTAGAGATAAAAATTACAACTGTGTGCTGTGGTATGATATCTTCATATCAGTTGAAATAATCACCATTACAGTCAGTCCTAGTCACTCTGAGATTGTAACAGCAGAGTATCCACAGCTCCGTGCCTGGTTCCTCAGAAAAGCAGTCTTCCAAAATTATATGGCAATATTATATCTCTAGTTTAAAAGTTTAAAAGTGCATGTGTACAGTAAGTACGAGAGAACTAGAATGGTGCTGAAACCAAGCCATTGGTTCATTTTCACCCAGTAAAACAGATCATTGCCTTTATGTTGCTGGCTGTATTATAGGTAAAGAAATATTTGGCTGGATTAAATTAGCCTGTTAGTCATGATATTTAATCTCGCGCCGCGCCAATCTCTGTATCAGAGCCAAGTAAACGTTGTACCATAACCTTTTACCACCTTTCTTTATAGGAAAAAGTAACTTGAAATTTCTTTGTAGAAACATTGTTTTTTCAGCACAATAACTTTAAAATATCCCAGAATATGGTTTTATGATCTCACTAAAGGTAATTATAAAATAAAAGACACAACATGCTTTTATTTTCCAAATGAAAAAAATATGTTTGATTATCCTTTCTACCACTGGTACTTAGAGTTTTGAAAATCCAGATTTTTTTTTACTATCATATGGATGATTTTAATTAAACCCTGCTATTAGAGCACACATCTTTCTAGAGTATATTAAATACGATTTTTTTTACTTTGTTTAGAGTACTGTGTGAAATTATCAAGAAGGAAAATTCTGACAAGAATTTATATAGAAAGAAGTATATTTATATATAAGAAACAAGTATTTCCCCAGGGTATTTATTAAATCAAATGGAACTGTTGTGTACCTATTGTTTGTGGATCTGCTCTGTGTGTTGGAATGCAAAAAGACCCAATCTCATCCTGAAGCAGCTCTCACAATCTAGTGAGACAAATACTCAAACAGTTAAGAAGCAGTACAACACTGTTACATTATAATATACAATAGTAATTGCTATATAAGAAAGGGAAAGTTCTAAGACCGCCTAGAAAGTCCTTGGAGTTTGATGGACTCACCATGCTTAGAAAGGAAGAAAGAGAGGAGACTCAGGAATGTTAAGCAGATGTGAAAGAGGCAAAAGGAGGCTCACGAGGTACAGGAGAGGGTGAGAGGAGGCATGAGTACAGGCAGGTAATTTAAAAAGAGAAGTGCTTACCAGTAAGGTCAAAAGCAGGAAGAACTGAAAAGTGCCCTGAGATTGGGTAACAGTGACGACCTTACTGAGAACAGTTCTGCAGAGTGGTGAGCCTGAAATCCAAATGTGGTGGCTACCACTGGCTGTGAATGGAATGGATGACTGTTTTGACAGGTAAAGTTAATTCAGTGTTTTTTTTTTTATATTAATGAGTGACTTTTTTCCCATTGTAAGTATCTTTAAGAATTATATTTCTGAATCTATTTCTTCCTCTTTTATTATCTCTACATACCATTGTCACCTTTCCATAAAATTAGTGTTTTCCGGCAAAAGCAATAACTTGCCAAAACACAATTTAAGTTGCTATAAATAATTGAAAACATACTTGTTTTACTGCATACCAAGAAAGCGAACATTAAACCACAAGAACGTTGACGCCAGGCCCTCCACCACGGAGGTATGCCAGGGAACAAGCAGGTGCAGAACACAGGAACTATAGAGAGAAACTCCTCAACCCCATAAGATCTTGGGGAAAAATTGAAGGATAAAATCAACAAAGCAGATCGTTTAAAGCTAATACATTAAAAATCACTTTGAAGAAAGATAACTGTACCCAGGCAGGCAACAGTATATTTAACTGATTAAATGTATTAACATATCTAAAAGAACAAGTGTATTTCTGGAAGGGATTGACCACGAACACACAGAAAAAACAAGCAGCAAACTTGAGTAACTGCCATCTAGGAAAAGTCCCTGTTAACATAAGTTTTGTAGAAGAAAGTGGAGGAAAAGGAGACTGAACTGTTGGAGAGCATGTCTTCACTACTGGATTTTGACACTTATGAAGCTACCCTATTACTAAAATTAATGAACAAATGCATTCAGCAATTGTTTACTGAGAATATGTTATTCACCAGGGCACTGGGGATACAAAAATAGACACAGAGCTTATGATCTAGGGATGTTATAGTGCTGAGTAATACAGGTGTTGCAATGAGGGAATGAGAATACGTTAAAATGAGACAATATGAGAATGGCTTTAAAAGGGTCTTTTCAGAATAAGATATAAAATGAGAGAAGGCTTTCTTCTAGCCTGTGTTCCTGGCACAAACATGAAGGCAAAAGAGAGCAAGACAGGCATTCTAGAAAACTCAAATGATATTCAGTATGGTATAGAGCTAGAATGCAAACCAGAGGTGTTATAAGTTGTTTTCCCCAGAAGCAGATTCTCAGAAACAGAGATTAGTGCAGAAGGTTTATCTCTACCAGGTAATACGGAAGAGAAGGGAAGGAAGGAAATGTGATTGAAAGGAGAGAAAAGTCGGGCTGCATAAGTCTTAATAGAGGCCTCACAAACCTACCAGAGACTGAAGCTGAGATGACCCTTCAGAGCTGTCCTGAATTGAAATGACAGAATCAGCTCTACACAACTTCAAGGTATATCAGCCATTTGATACACATGGAACTCCAAAAAACGGATGACAGCGAGGGTTTATCACCAACAGCAGTGCCAGTAGTTGCCGTGAATAAACCTTTCAGTCTGAAGGCAAATCTGGCAGCTGAGGACAGCATGATTGTAAGTGAGAGGGGAGATAAAGCTGAGAAAGTAGCCAAGGTCACACCAGGATGGGTCTTGTAAGTCGTTAGGCTTTGGACTTATCTAAACAAACAAGGTGGCCACTGCAAAGTATTCTAAGATAAAGATTAAAATACTGTATTTTATGATCACTATGCCAGTGTTTATCTTTTAGGTGGGAAAAGAGACAAAATGACAAGATTGGAGGAAGAGGGAAAAGAAAGTATGTTAGGAGGCTGAAGGATCCAGGAGAGCTGATGGCAGCCTGAATGGGCCAAGGCACAGAATTGGAAAACAGCACGGATTGAGACAAATTTCGCGTCACAGAATGGGTTACATTATTTTCTGATTTTTTTTTTTTTGAGACGAGTCTCACTCTGTCGCCCAGGTTGAGTGCAGTGCATAATCTTTGGCTCACTGCAAAGTTCTCCCGGGTTCACGCCATTCTCCTGCCTCAGCCTCTCCGGAGTAGCTGGGACTACAGGCGCCACCACGCCTGGCTAATTTTTTGTATTTTTAATAGAGATGGGTTTCACCATGGTCTCATCTCTCCTGACCTCGTGATCCGCCTCCGCCTCAGCCTCCCAAAGTGCTGAGACATGTTGAGCCACCGCTTGGCCTGGCTTGCTGATTTATGTGAGGTAAAGTAAGTAATATGAATGTTAAAATAAGTGATAGTGATGAGACTATCAGCCAAGTACCACCAGAGATGAGCAAGGCTCAGTGGGGAGGTGGGAGATAGAGCAACTAGTTCAATTTAGAACCCTGATGTTACATGTGAGTAGCATATCCAAGAGGTAATGTGGCTATACCTTCAGGTCAGGAGTTAAGAGAGAAAAACGTAGCTTCTAGTAGGTTTGCCTCCACCTCTAAAAATAATAAATTATTCTTAGGAAAACTTAAATATCTCTCAGAGAAAGCCATAGAGTAGAAAAGACACCTAGGATGTAGAGCTCTCAAAAAATACTGTCTTTTGTTCGTTTGCTGCTGTAACAAATTATATTAGAACAGGTAATCTATAAACAACAGGATTTTATTGCTCACAGTTCTGGAAGTTGGAAGTCCACTCATTAAGGCACCATCAGATCTTTTGTCTGTCAAGACCATTCTTCCAGATGGTGCCTTCGCTGCATCCACATGGCAAAAGGTGAACGCTGTGCTTCTCACATGGTGAAGGGACAAATGCTATGTCCTCACATGGCAGAAGGTATAAGAAACTAGTGCATCTTTCAATCTCATTTATAATGGCACTATCATTCTCATGAAGACTCTACCCCTCATGAATCACCTCCCAAATCCCCACTTATTAGTAGTGTATCACAATGGCAAGCAGTTCCAACATACAATTTAGGGGACATCAACATTCAGACCATAGCAGATACCAACATTTAAGGAACGGAAAGAAAAGGACATTTGTAAGGACAAATAAGTTCAGGAGCTAATGTGCCACCATGTCTCTAGTGCCAGTGGCAGGGCCATAGTGGTTTGCTTGCCAAGAGCTATTACAGAAGGGTAATGTGGCTGAAGCCAGCCCACCAGTGTTCATGAGTCAGTGAGAAAGTCAGGCCTATGCTATCAGCTCTGAATGTATGTGCCTCCTCAAATTCATACACTGGACTCTAAGATCCAATGTGACAGCATAACAGACAGCCTTAAGAGGTAATTGGCCACAGAGATTCTGTCCTCATGAATGGGAATAGTAGGCTTATAAAAGGCTCAATCCAATAAGGTCTCTTCTTGCCCTTCTACCATTTTAGAACACAGCAACAAGGTACATTGATCTTGGGCTTCCCAGCCTCCAGAACTATGAGAAATAAATTTTATTTTGTCAATAAATTACCCAGTTCAAGGAATTGGATATATAGCAAAATGGACTAAGACAGTCAGGTCCCTGATGACATGTTAAAGGTGGTAGTCAGAGCACAGCTTATTTTTATACATTTTAGGGAAACATGTGAGACATAACTCAACATATGTAAAATGAACATTGATTTGGACCTCACAGAAAGCAGGACAATTTGAAGTAAAATCGAAACAACTTTAAACAGGGAGATGGCTTCCAGGTGACAGAGAGGTGAGATAAATGTAGGCCACATTACCTGGAAGTCCATACATTGATAGGCAGGTATGAAAGTGGCTTATGTATGTAAATAGATTGCTGTTATTTTCCTGAAGTTTAAGTTGTTTAGCTTCAGTCTGGTGGGCTTTATGAAGAACATCTGCTTTTAGTAATTTCAACAAGGAAAATGGAAAAAGAAGAAAAATTGAAAACATTATTTTGCATACTAATAGCTAAGAAAACTTAGGAATGTCCAACCGCAAAAATAATAAAAATTTAAAAAAATGTTAGCAAGACTATAATTTCAACAAAGGTACACCATAGTTTGAAAACATAATTTTTCTCCAGTTTCCCATTTTTACTTCAAAGATGGATCATGGTAGGGCTGGTTGTTTGTTATACTTGGCCTAATTATTTGCATACAGTGCAGCAGTAATTATTTCTATTTCATATGTTTTAAATTGGTTTTGAGGGAACTGTTCCTCAGGAGGAATCTCAGATAAGACTTTTTAAAGCTGAGCCCAAATTCATGGATTTGTGCCGTTAAATACCCAATGAGATGGATGATTCTCTCCTTTGATTCCATGATAAACCAGGGCTCCTGGGCCTGATATGATATTCTCACCTGCCCCAGGTCAGGGGAACCCTGCAGCAGAAAAGGAATGAGGTTGTTTTTCCAAGGCTTTATTGGCTCTGTGTCAAGTTTGATTCTTAAAGGAGATCACACCATTCAGCTAAAGCCTTGTAAAATAACCAAGGCTTTCATAATTGTGTCCTGTTACAAATGAAAACAGATTTTATTGCACTTATATACAAATAACTGTTAATAGGTTAAGAACACTCAGAAATAGTTTCCAAATTCTGGAGAAATCAGGCAGAGAAACAAATATATTTCCAAATTTTGTTTATAGGAGAATACTTGTTAAAAGTTGTAAAGAGCTTAAAAGAAAAGTTTTCTTGACTCTGAAAACAAAAACAAAGGATCAGCAACTTTTCAAATCAAAAGTTTAAAAGAGTCACTTTAGTCTTCTATTAGTTCAGTTCACAGTTACTCCTGTTCTGTTTGATATTCATGAACATTCATTGTCCACAAGAGTCCTGAAAGTCTTCCTCTTATTCTAATGTCACAATCTCCCAAGTTAACAGAATTGCACTAGGAACACCTGTCAGAGTTCTAGAAGCTGATTATAAAGTCACCTTTATGAGACCAAAATAAGACAACAATTGTCCATGGGTGACAAAGTTTTAGGCTACTACAGCTAAAGACACAACTGACAAGCAAATTTGTTACCTCTGTGCCACAACAATTTAACATAACAATAAAATTATGACTGATAAGGTACACCTCAAGTCATATCAGAATTAGTAGGAGTTTCCCATGATTTGGGATGGATACCAATACCATTTATACAAATACAGCCTAAAAAGAAATCGCTACTGGTACATGCCCGTGCTCAAGCCCGTAATCCCAGCACTTTGGGAGGCTGAGGCGGTGGATCATGAGGTCAGGAGATCGAGACCAGCCTGGCCAACATGGTGAAACCCCCATCTCTACTACAACAAACTAGCCAGGTGTGGTGGCGTGGTGCCTGTAATCCCAGCTACCAGGAGGTTGAAGCAGGAGAATCACTTGAACCCAGGAGGTAGAGGCTGCAGTGAGCTGAGATCACACACTGCACTCCAGCCTGTGCAGCAGGCCAGGCTCATGGTCTCAAAAACAACAACAACAACAAAACCATTCATATTTGGACAATGGTTCCTGTACAACAAGTTTATATATCAAATAAGCCAAATTATGTCATGTTGACTAGGGGACCTAATATCTTAAAGATTACCTAGGATCAGAAGACATAACTTATAATTTGATTTTTGGACATATTTATTAAATATCAAAGAATTAAAACGCTTTGATATCACAGGTCATTGCAAAATAAGTCATTCATTTGACAAAAGTGATAACTCGTACTCAAAAAAAGAGACAAACTTTCATTCTTTTTGAGAGGAGACTAATTTTCCAACAATAAGCCCTCCTAATAAAACAGCATGAAGCCAATTAATTTGTTTTTCAAAATTTTATAAACAATCTACAAAATTTTAATCTTGGACCATGAGATATAACTTTCATAAGCCTTTTTATAAACTTTATTTAGGAGTCACAATCAAGAAACCCTATTAATCTGACACGGGCCCATATGTTGAAAGTCTCATCAGTGTGCCTTTTGACATTAATGATTAATTTTATAGAGAAACTGAACTATCTCTAAATTGACTTTACATTCTCACACGCCCACCTTTTCCACGATAGTCCCGGGCCTTGAGGAGTTGAATAGCCACTTCTGGCTCTGTGTTTCAGGAATGCAGTTTATTTGATTGGCATCTTGTACTGGGCCTGAAGATGGGGCTTTTAATTGCTGTCAGTATTTAAAATGTAGCAGGACTTGGTGTCCTTTAGGGACCCAGGATTCAAAGTTTTCTGTAACTCAATGTCATAAGTAATTTGAAAGTGCATGAAGAGATACACAGATGTAACAATCTGAATTTTAAATTTTTTAATTTTTATTTTTTCTACAACTGGAAGCAGGGAGGGGCTTCCAGGTCACAGGTGGGTGGAGAGAGACAAAAATGGTTGCATTCTTGAGTTTCTGATTAGCCTTCCAAGGAGGCACAAGTTATGCATTTATCTCAGTGAGCAAAGGAAACTTTGAATAGAATCGGAGGTTTGCTCAAGCAGTTCTTAGCTTGAATTTTCCCTAGCTTAGTGATTTGGAGGCACAAGATATTTCACATTACATAACATACAATACATATAATATACAAATTTATCTAATATACTAATATATTATATTTAATATATAAATATAATGAGTATACCCTAATATACAATAAACAAATACAAATAAGTATGTTATGCTATATACTTATATATAACATATGTATTATATGCATGCATGTATATATGTATATTATATGCAAACTTATCACACATACAATATGATTGATATATACAGTATATATAAATGAAAGAGAAAAAGAGGAAAAGTAAACTTAAATAAAATAAGTGTGTTTTAGATGTTAATTTCCAAATGCTTCTAAAAGCTGGAAAATTCATTTTATTTGTGCCCGACGGAAGTGTCCTGACCTGCTCACCTGCAGTATTCCAATCCTGTACCTAACACATTATTAACATCTTGGGCCATCTGGCCACCCTTACATAAGGAAATCAAGAAGTAGCAGGATTCTTTGTGGTTGTCTTCTGTTGAAAATTATTTTGGATATTTGTTCTCTATGACATTTTCCACTTCCTATTTGTAACTGATTATTCATGCCTTTATGCTTCGTCTTGAGAGACGATCGGCTTGAGAACAAGATGCCTTCCCGGCATTTGTTATTCAAGGCCTGTCCTATTTGGAAAAGGTTAAGGCCAAATGAAGAAGGGGACGGTGCATTCAGGGGAGAAATGAGAGAAGGAAGTGGGAGGAGGCAAAATTTTCTGGATCGAAAAAAGGTCAGAATTTTAGCTGTAGGGTGAACTGGAGAAGGGCGAGGCAGTGACCTCGCAGATCAGAGCAAATTTTGCAGGAATAACTAGGAAGATGGGGCTCTTGGGCAGGCTTCCCAGAAGCAGCTCAGATTACGAAACCCTGTGTAGCTTAGGAGCAGAGGCTGACAGGGCTTTCCTCCCTGCGTGGACCAGGAGTACCAGAAAGACAGTGGGAGCCCTTCAGCCATTGTGATCTCTATATAAACCTCCCCTGATTCTGTGGAGATCCCAGGAGGATCCGCCCCCAAATGACTGAGATGAAATTTCTCGACATCCCAGTGGAATAAATAGTAGTAGTTTTTGGAATTAAAATTCAGTTTATTTAAAAGAATATAAATACCGAATCATGTTTGCACAACTGAGTGTACTATATGACTGAGATCTGATCCCAAGTTAATAAGATTTTTCTCTTAATGTAAAAACATGCAAAAATTCTTTAGTGCTTCTGCAATGAACTCCATTCAACAAATACTTATTGAAGGTTTTCTACACCCAGGCATTCAGGATACACAACAGTGAACAGGACAGATATGCTGTGAGCTTGTAGCCTAGAAGCAGGATAAGCTAGTAAATAGGAATTAAACATGTGTGCTAACAATGACAGGGTAAAATAGCTTATTAGGAGGAGACATAGGAGACCACTTAACTCAGACTTAGGAAGTCGACAAGAGAATGTTCCTCCAGGAAAAGGCTTAGAGAAGAGAGTGTTCACTGGCACTGAAGAAATAAGAGTTAAAACATGAAGTTCAAGGTGGGGAGGAAGAAATGGTGCAGGGAAGTCACCAACGTCCAGGACACTGATGATCTTAAAAGCAATGTTAAGGGACTAGGCTTTTACGTGATTGCTCAAACTTTCATATCTAGATAAATTTTCTGCATTTCAAAGAGGTCTTCATTTTTCCATTGCATTTTAAGTATATATTTTACACAGCTATTGATTCAGCAGGAAAAGGGCCAGGATTTGTAAATTTGCTGGTTTGTATCTCTGCAACTGTGCTATTCAGCAAGCAGTGAGAAGGTTTTTATGGGTCACAGATGTTTTAACCAGAAAAGAGCCAGTTTCTGGCCACTATCACTCCGAAAATGCTCCTCATTGCACAGGATTCATTTAGCTCGTTTTGCTTCCTTTGTTGCAATATCGCAACATCCCTATGATTGCAGCAGTCTCACCCACTTCTGTAAAATAAGGGAAGGAGAAATTTCTTCAGTTTCACTCTTTGGTTTATATCATCAAATTTAATATTTCGGTTTTGAAAACAAGCTGGCATCATTCAAAAACTAACCATATTGAATGATTTTACTAGGCTGTAATGTGCAATTAAAACCCACCCAGCATTACATTGGTGTCTAGGCAACTTGGGGCTTACAACAGATGGTTTGCTCAAGGATGTGATAAATTAAGCCCCCCAAAAGTCAAGATCTGATATGTCATATTATTAACACTTTCAACTATGCCATCAGCATTTGAAAATTGCTAGCTTACATTAACATCGTATTCACTGCTTCAAATGCAAAAGAGTGTTGCCTTTAACCAATAAATTAAAAAATTTCCATTTCCAAGGGTTGAAAGATTCCAGTGAATGTCTACCCACCACAGAAGCTGTATTTGAACAAGCCATTATGATTCAGCTGACTTTATATTCACAGTGTGCAACAGAATTATAGCTTAAAATTTAAGTTGAAGTTATATATATTTGGGAACAAACAATGATTAAAAAGATATTTGAAACATTTTTGTATTCCTGAGTGGCACAGCTAATTGAAAAATAAAGTCCATCCACATAGTATAATCTACAGCTGCAGTATAGAATAAAATTAGTTTAGAAGGCAATATACTTGGGATTCATTTAGCTTGATAACTGATCTAACCTTGTTATATTTGAACTTTTTCTGTTTAGGTGAATTGAATTGGGCTCCTAATAGGATTGCTGAAGAGTTTATAAATACTATTTTGTTCTGTAATGTGCAAGAGTGCTGACCACTAGGTCCCTCATGACAAAAATTCATATACACAACGGTTTCTTACACCAACTATCACATGGTACAGTTCTGTGAGGGGCTAGGCAGCCGATGTGAAGGGCACCACAGCCAAAGATGTTTTGTGTAGCCTAACCATAGTCCTCCACAAAGGCCAGTAAGTTCACAGTTTTGCTGGAGCTGCTGGTATAACTTGGCAACTTTGATTTCAATTAGGTTAGTCAGGTAGGAGCTATCACACCCTCTGGCCATCTGCCAGGAAAAGAGACAAGACTCAACATTTCATGATGCAGCATTGTTGTATGACACAGAAGCAAAACTTAAACTGCAATTACCATGCCTTCGCTGTAACTCTCCCAAGGTAAGATCCATTTAAAATAAGAGATTGAGGAACGTGATAGGCCATCATGGTGGCCTCCTACCCACAAGGCAAAGTAAAGATGTAACAATCTTTCCTTCAAGTAGTCATATAGGCCTTAGAGTCTTAGGCAAAACAACTGAAGCTAGAGGTAAATTGAAAAGTGAGAAAAGAGATTGTGAAGTTAGAATCTTTACTAGAGATTAATGCTATATGGAACTAAATAACAATATTAGAACATTATTTGTATCTGAGTTTTAAGCTGAAAAGATGCACCATTTGTGTAGCTGAATTAAAATGCAGAATTTCAGATTTAAAAGCAACCCAACAAAAATCCTATTGACACTAAGGATGTAACAAAAGAGATCACAAAATAATACACTAGTCACAATTCTATACCACAGTTGTTCAAAGAAATCGATTTGGAGATCATCATTTACCTGGAATATTTTTTGAGATGGGGTCTGCTATGTTGTCCAGGCTGGTCATTAACTCCTTGCAGTCTTTCATCTTGGCCTGCCAAAGTTTATGAGGATTACAGGCATGAGCCATTGTGACTGGCCACCTGAAAATTATGATTCCTTTTGAAGGCTATTATACAAAAGTGGGTCTAATGGTAACATTTTTAAAAATACTTTTAAACTTCAAACTTATTTATTCCGTCCTTTGATGAAATTAACAAATAACAACAAATAATATGGGTAAAATATCTAGTACAATGTTCAAAATATGCTTAAAATGTTTTTTACATTTAATATGCCTGGCATAACTCCAAGAAAACTAATGTTTATATACCTGTGTCACTTGACTAAGCTATATAACTCCTTACCTCCATGTTAACTATAGATACTTTCAAAGACTGAATACATCATGAAACACAGCACTTAATAGGTCTGTTTTTATTGGCATAACTTTCCTGTAAAGCATATCCATAAAAAAAGAATATACATAGTATCTATTATTTAGTGAGAATAATCCTCTAGAAACATATAACAAAACAGTATTAGTAATTCCTACTTGTAATTAGGTAGCATTAATTAAAACACAAACTCATAACTTGTGAATAACAAGATATACCCTTTAACATGGATAATAACTAATGGGAAAACCTTAGAGACATTATTCACTTGAAATCCAGCTATTGATGAGATACACTTTTATCATGCACCCTTTATTCTAGGCATTGTGAAAGGTGCCACATCTTGAAAGGAAAAAGCACTTGAAGTTCTGCTCTCAAGCGAACTCCAGATACTCATACACTTGTCATTAGCAACATGCTTCATGTCTAATGAGGTAAACAAAGATTGTTACCCAGCTTTCCTTGGAAATTTGGTAAGGGCGAAGATTAACAGAGAGCAGTAATTATTGTTGTTTCATTATTTGCAATGGATATTTTATGACTCTGAAAACCTAACAGAATGATTACAAAATTTCCTAGAATTAGTAACAGACCTTAATAAAGTGGTAGAATAGAACCTTTGTTAAATATTTGGTGAAAGACAACATTAGTGTGTAAATAAATAGGGTAAAAGTGATTTATATAAATAGCAACAAAATAATAAAATACCAAACAATGCTTACGATGGCTCACACCTGTAATCCTAGCACTTTTGAGAGGTCGAGGAGATAGATCACTGGAGCCCAGGAGTTCAGGACCAGCCTGGGCAACATGGCGAACCCACATCTCTAAAAAATACAAAATTAGCCAGGCATGGTGGCATGCACCTGTATCATCCCAGTTACCAGGAGGCTGAAGCGGGAAGATCCCTTCATAGCCCGAGAGGTTGAGGCTGGCGTGAGCCGCGATCGTGCTTTTCACTGCACTCAAGCTCAGGACAGAGTGAGACCCTGTCTCAAAAAAAAAAAAAAAAAAAAAAATAATAAAGCAAAAAAACAATACACAAATCTCTAGGAACTGCCCTGAACAAGAAATATGTCAGTCTATTAAACACATACATACATCCACACATATGAAAACATCATAAAACTATTTAAATACATGGTGAGTTTTAAATAGATGGTTATTCCAATATTTCTAAATCAAAAATTTAATACATGATAAAGACCCATAAAATTTATCCTAAATTTACCATGATTCCAATGAAAGACACTGGTTGTATTATCATTATTGGAAATTAAAACATGATGTTTTGAAAATTCATCTAGAAAAGAAGAAAATTTTGAAAAAATTACAGGAGATTTTCTTTATATAATATATTAAGGTATATTAGTATCACAAAAATAATAGAATAGGCAATGTTTGCAAATATTGTTAGGCAATGAAACAGAATTGATAGATCTTAAAACAGAGTTTAGCATACATAGAACTTAGTGTAAAACACCATGAATCAATAGGGAACAAATTGATTATGTAAATAGCTCTGAACTCACCAATTATTGGAAAAAGGATATCAACTTTACTCATCATATTAAAAATAAACATCATCTTTTAAATTCTGATGGATATGAGACTTTGTAAAAAAAATATATATATATATATGGGAAGTGCTTTCTGAGCACAAAATGTTCTAAAAGCCTCACCAGAAAGATTATTACATTTGACCACCCTTGTGTAATTAAATTACAGGAACCACTCTGAACCTATTCTGGTTTGGAGGTGCCTGATTCATGAAAGAAAAATTAATTAATTAATTAAGTCGGCACATAAAAATATATTAAAATTTATCGTCAAAGGAGAGAGGGAATATATTTTGAAAAACAGACGAGTAATAAGTTATCTTTCTTTTTCCTTTTCTCCTTCTTTCTTTTCTTCAACAAACATGTATTAAGTTTTTACAACACTGTGTAGGAATTAAAGATTCAATGGCAAACATAGATTTAGTTCTCAGGACTGCTGTTGTCCACAGGGTACCTCCAGGAGCTAGAGAAAAGGCACCCCTGTTGATTGCAGATTGTGAATTGGCAAGGGCTGATTTCAGGTTCCACTAGCTAGCCTCAAGCTTTTTACCCCTAAGCAATAAACTTGCACCTGGCCCCTATTTGGGTACATTCCAGTTCTGCTCACAACCCACAGCCAAAATAATTAAACAATTACTGTATAAAGAAGTAGCAATACAGAGTGGGCTCTAACCAGAACTGAGGGAGAGCAGGGATGGGTAGTTGGTAGTGGCAGCAATTAAGTTAAGAAGTGAAGACTGAGCAAGATTTTGCACGGTACATGGAGACAGGCAGCATGTGTACTAAGGCAGGAGATCTTCATTCCATAATGAGCTTTTGCAACCGATAAAAAAAAATACATCAGTAAAATGAGGCAGGATATACCGGAATTAACAGAATATTAACCTGCAACATTTAAAAAATTTATCTCCTCAAGTAATCAAAACACAAATTGAACAGCAATGGCAATACTAATTTTCTTCTATAAAATTGATAATATTTGATAATATGTGTTAAAAGCCTTGAAAGAACTCATACTCCCTTTGTTCAAGTAATTTTTTAAAAACTCTAATATAAAATAAAAACAATAGAAATGCAAAATTAAATGTTAAAAGCATTCATGATCAAACATGGATGCCATCACTGAAGAATGAATAAAGAAATGTTGCATATTTTATAAAATGAATATTATTCAGCCATAAAAGTAATGAGGTTGGGCACAGGGTTCACAGGACACTGCAACTCCCAGCCCTTTGGGAGGCCAAGATGGTGATCGGCTAGAGCCCAGAGTTTGAGGTTAAAGTGAGCTAGTGATGGGCCATATTAGTCCATTCTCACACTGTTTGAAGAAATACTCCAAGAGGTAATTTATAGAGGAAAGAGGTTTGATTGACTCACAGGTCTCCATTGCTGGGGAGGCTTCAGGAAACTTGCCAATCATGGCAGAAGGCAAAGGAGAAGCAGGCTCCTCTTCAGAGCTGCAGGATGGAAAGGAGTGCTGCCGCAGGGGGAAGCTCCCAGGTAATCATCAGATTCCGGCCGGCTGTGGCTCATACAGCTATACTGTAATCCCAGCACTTTGTAGGAGGCCCAGGCGATGGATTACGGTCAGAGTTTAGAGTAATCAGCCTGGCCAACATGGCAAAAACTCGTCTCTACTAAAATACAAAATTAGCCGGGCGTGGTGGCGGTGCCTGTAGTCCCAGCGTCAGCGAAGTCTGAGGTGGCAGGAGAATCCTTTGAACTCGGCTACGGAGATTATGGTAAGCCGGAGATCGCTCCACTGCACACCAGCCTGGGCTAAAGAGCAAAACTCTGCTCAAAAAAAAAAAAAAAAAGAAAAGAAAAGAGAAGAAAAAAGAAAAAAAAAGAAAGAAAAGAAAAGAAAAACCCATCAGATCCCCGCGTGAGAACTTAACTCTACTATCACGAGAACAGTAATGGGGAAACCACTCCCATGATTCAGTTATTTCCACCTTTCTCTCTCCCTTTGACACGTGATTGTGGGAATTGTGAGGACTACAATTCAAGGTGAGATTTCATTGGCTACACAGACAAACCATACTTCAGCACCACTGAACTTCAGCTCAAGGCAACAGAGTGATAACTGTCTTTAAAAGTGAATGATATTTTGACTCATGCTACATCATGGACACTTTTGAAAACATTGTGCCAAATGAAAGAAGACAACACAAAAGACCAACAGAGAAGTGGTTACTGGGATTGAGGACAGGAGAACTAGGGATGGGTGGGAGGGGGATAGTAACCAAAGCTGCTGCAGGGTTTCTCTTGGGGGATGATGAAAATGTTCATAAGTTGATTGTGTGTGGTTGCAGAGGTTTATACATATGATAAAAATAAATAAAAGTACACTTTGAATGAGTGAATTGTATAGTATGTGACCTCATGTCTCAATAAAGCTGTCTAAAAAACAATTTCTATGATAGCAAAAAGAAAGAAAAACCCTAATATCCAAAAAATATACAAATGGTTTTACAATATCATGATACAAAGTATAAATTAGAATAATATGTGTAAAAAACACTGCATAGTATGATGTTAAAGTATGAAAATAGAGTACTATTATATGTATATATCATTACTGACATAGATTAGTTATTTCTGGTGCTGGCATTTGTGGGTGATTTTTATTCCTTTCCTTTATTTTTTGCTCATTAAACCTGTTTTATAGCACAGGCATCTATTTTACAATTAAAGGAAATGACATAGTAGTAGAAAAAGATTGAAACAAATTTGAAAAAATGTAAGAATGCTCAAAACTAAACTTCTGGAGAAGAATATAAATCCTGGAAGATGAAATATTAAAATGTAGTACTTTATTGGTTTTTTGTTTGTTCTCCTTTAAAAAAGCATATATTTTTACACAATTAACTTTATGCCCCATTAATCTCTTTGTGGTGAGCCATTGAAGCTATTTAAAACTTTTTTTTCTCACATTTGTCATTCAGAAGAAATATGTTAACACAAATGATATACAGCTCTAAAAATCCTATCTCTTCTCTTGTGATTTGAATATATAAAGAAAAACACAGCTGAGTGATTTAATGGGTAATTTCATAATAAGTGTCAGAGGAGATTTCTAAGGTACTGATACACAGTTAGAACTGAAAACAACGTAAAAGAACTATTAATGGGAAATCTTTGAAACTATAATACAACATTTAGAATCATTGAAGTGGATATTATTCCTCATGTGTGGAGTTTATGGCTTTAGGCTTATCTTTTCTAAAATCATCTTCTCATCTGTTCAAATGGAAATAACATACTGTATATACAGAAATACCTATAGTTTTAGGAAATTCATATGTAGGGGTGGAATAACATGCCTATTATTTGCCTTAAATGCTTCAGTGAAAAGGAAAGAAAGGGAAAAAAATAGATGGGATAAATATTATGTGACAAAATTCTGGATAATTATTCTGCTATTGATATATTTATTTATTACGTTGTTGTGTAAGTTTTGCATAACATAGTATTTTTCAAGTGGAAGAGACATTTTAAATTTATTCAAAGAGTATAAATATACCAGCAGAAAAGATTAATAAATTACATGAGACATAGAGAAAGCTTATGAATCTTAGTTAATGTATATATACTAAAAGATGCTTAAATTTTATTTTGTGACTCCAAACATCAGTAAGCCATGTGAAGTACAAATTTTTACTTCTGCAAGCTAGAAGAGGTCCTAAGATTGTCCTGCAGGTGAAACAACATAAATGTAATTTTCTCGTCTTGTTTTAATCTTAAAGAAAACTTCAACTTTTCATCATTGAGTAATGACGCTGGCCGGTTTGTATGCGGCCTTACTGTATTGAGGTATTCTTTCGCTTCTATACCTTAATTTGTTCAAATTTTTCATTATGAAACGATATTGACTTTTTCAAGTGCTTTTTCTGCATCTATTGAGATCACTCTGCCACGATACTATCCTTCATTCTGTTAATGCTCGTTATATCACATTTATTGATTTGTATGTTGAATAACCTTAATCCCAGTGATTAATCCCACTTGATCATGGTGTATGATCCCTTTAATGTGCTCTTGCTAGAAATTGAGATTTTGCATATATGTTCATCAGGATATTGGCCTGTAATTTTTCTTTTACAGGCAGGTACTTGTCTGGCTTTTGCTATCAGCATAATGTTGGCCCCATAAATGAGCTTGATGTATTCTAAATATTTTGAAAAGCTTGAGGAAAACTGACAATTCTTTCTTACATGTTGCACCACCAGTACAGCCATCGTGTCCTAGGGCTTTTTGTTTGATGAGAGATTTTTGATTACTAATTAAATTTCACTATAAATCTGCCCCATTTCTTCATGATTTGGTATGTATTAGTAGATTATATATTTGTTAGAATTAGTCCTTCTAGGTTATCCAGTTTGTTGCCATATAATTTGTTCATAGTAGCTCTTAATGATGCTTTGTATTTCTCTGGTATTTTGTACTGTCTCTCTAATTTCTTGATTTTATGTATTTGAGACATCTTTCTTTCTTCTTAGTTCATTAAAAAAGCTTGTGAATTTGTTTGTCCTTTCAGAAAACCTTATATCTTTTACTGTCAATTTTCTCTATTGTTATTCTAGTCTCTTTTATTTCTGCCTGGATCTTTATTATCTTTCTTCTATCAATTTTGAGCTCAGTTTGTCTCCTGAGCTTGGTGAGCATTCCTGCTGAGGTGGTCTCCCACTCAGCCTCTAAAGTGCTAGGATTATAGACACAGCCACACACCTACCCCTCTCTCTTTTTTTAACATCAGGCAGTTTGTTTAACCTTTCTTGCCTTCCACTTGCACTCAGTAACAAATCCTAATATTTGATGAGTAATGTATATATGAAGTAACACTCAATGAATATTTATTTTATAGTAATAAAGATGTTACTCCTCTATTTTAGAAATTTAGTTAATCAATAAAAGTTGCTAAAACATTATTGGTTATTTTAAATTTAATTTGCTGGCAACAGTTTCATTTTTAAGTTTTATTGTATTTCTGTTTGAGACAGGGTCTACTCTGTTACCCAGGTTGAAGTACAGGACATGATCATAGCTCACTGCAGCGGCCAAACTCCAGGCCTCAAGCAATCCTCCTCCCACCTCAGCCTCCCAAGTAGCTAGGGATCACAAGCTCATGCTAAAATGCCTCTAGATTAATTTGTTTTCTTTATTTTTGTAGAGATAGGGTCTTTGCTGTATGCTGCTGGAAGTTGAACTCCTGACTCAAGCAATCCTTCTTGCCTCAGCCTCAAGTGTTGGGCAAGTGCAAGCCACCATGCTCGGCCAGTATTTCTTTGAAACTACCATATTTTATGCCAGACTTACTTTTTGAGAATTCAACACTTTCAAGTGAGAGCATTTACTGGGAGTTACATTGGTCCTGAGTTGGGAACCTTTTGGGTTTTGCTGGCTGGAATCCACTCTGAGCTCATCCACTGATGGCTGCTTATGTCTCAAATGCTTACCATTATTCTCCTACAGCATCAGCATCCCATTGCCAGGAGACCCTTCCAGATATATGAAAATTGCTGGGGTGTTGATGCTGTCTTATTTTATATCTTTGAAGAAAAGAAATGTATGAGCATTGCAACATTTTAAAATAGGCTTCTTTATGATTCAGCATCTAAGGAAAAACTAAATTTATTTGCTGATTCTGATTGTTCTTCAACAACAGTTTAAGATTTACTGTTTTGTTGTCAAAGAAATATTTTCTTAAATAACATCTGTATATTTTTTTATATCTCTGAACTGAAACAAGGAACCCAAAACCGAAAGTACTTTGAACTAGTTTTAAATATGAAACACGAAATTTGCATTAGCATCTAGTACACATTTTCCTGTAGTAAATGCTCGAAAACATACATAAAATATAATCAAAAATTATCCAAAATAAGGGTCTCTAGAGTTTAGTTAAGCAGAATTAAAGATGTATTTGGAAAGATAAAAGAGGACGCTTATACTCATATTGAGTACAGTTGACCCTTTGAATCATATTTCTTTTGTTGTTTTATATGATGAGTTTGAGTTGCTAAATGATATCGAGTTAGTTTAAAATTTAATTTCCCCAAAATATTTCTTTTGTTTCTTTGTTGTGTTTTGTTTTTGAGATAGGGTCTTGCTTTTTCACCCAGGTTGGAGGTTAGTGGCACTGACCTCCCTATGCAGTCAAAAACTGCATACTTTCTTCAACTCCCCAAATTTAAACTCTCACACAGTTTCATTGTTGATTAAAAACTGTTTATGTTGCTGATAACATAAACCGTCTGGCATGGTGACCATGCTCAAATCCCAGCACTTTGGGAGGCTGAGTCAGAGGATCCCTTGAAGCCAAGAGTTTGAGATCAGCCTGGTAACATAGTGAGACCCTGTCTCTACAACAAATGAAAATTAGCCAGACATGGTGGCACTCCACCTGTAGCCTTTAGCTACCAGGAGGCTGAGGTAAGAGGATCACTTGAGCCCAGGCTTAAGTGAGCTAGGTTAGTGCCAATGCATTCTGATTCCAGCCTGGGCAACAAAGCAAGACCGTCTCAAAAAAGATTTTAAGGGTGCTGACCAATACATATTTTGTAGTTATATGTATTATATACTGAATTTTACAATAAAGTAGACTAGAGAAAGAAATGTCAAGAAAAATTATAAGCAGAAAATCATTTTACTGTTCTCACATGGAAGTGGATCATCATAAACGCCTTTATCCTTAGTGACTCCATGTTGAGCAGGCAAAGGAGAAGGAGGAAGAGGTGGAGTAGGACTTTGCTGTCCAGGGTGGCAGTGAAGAAACTTGCATAGAAGTGAACCTGTGCAGCTCAACCTGCATTGTCAACTGCAAAGTTATTTCTAAGTCTGGGAACAACAACAAAAAATGTTATCGTACATAAAAGCTCTTAAGTATCCTACAACGATATTATGTCTCTGGATACTAACTCAGTAGTAAAGTAAAAGACAGTGTGAATGTATTATTTATTGCAGTGAGCTATGATCATGTCACTGTAATTCCAACCTGTGTGACAAAGTAAGACCCTGTTCCAAACAAAACAGCCAACAAAGAAACAAACAATAAATATTCTTGAAACTAAATTTTAAAAATAACTCAATATCATTTATAACTCAAAGATTAAATAACACACGGCTGATGGCACCAGGATTCCAGCAGATTCAGTATGGATGAAGAGCATGTGATCTAAATCACCGTGATGAAATCCCATCATCATACAAACAAAGCAAAACACAGGATGAACTCCATTTCATCTCTGGTTCCATCTCTTTCATTTTGTCAGTTAAACTTCAGGTGTCCTCATAGCCTATCCACTCTGAATTTTATTAACTGTGTCAGACCAAAGTTTCTGGCTTCTGTGCCCAATAATCTACTAAAACCACTCCCACCACACCACCAATGACTTCACAGAACAGTGTGGAAATAGATGGGCTTTGAACTCTACAGGCCTGAATTTATATCCCAGCAAGTTATTTAACATCTCTAATTGTTTTACCCTTTCATGCAATTGTTGAGAGATCAAATGAGATAACAGGTGTGGAACAACTGGCACATTTCATTTGGAAATCATAAATAATACTAATGATATTATTGACCATTACAACATTTAATATTAACTATTCTTCCTTTCTGAAACCATCTGTACTAGTTTAGGAATACACTTTGCTCTGGCATTCTAATTTTCTAGAAAAATTATTGGTCTATTTCATACCTTATCTTCATTTCTAAATCCCAAATATTGAGCATTTCCAAGGGTTTATTTTTTGACACTTTTCCCTTTCTTTTCTTGAGAGATCAATGATTCTAATTTATGTGTAGGGAAAGGGCAGAGGGAATTCCCAGCGGCCCTTTCAGAATTACTAGAATAATTTTCAGACTAGGTCTTCCATTCCTGACCACAGACGATTCTCCTTCTGATATATCCCCTTTAGGGCTAATATAAGTATATTTTAACTTTTTACTAGTTTACTAGTTGTGATAACTAGTCTTCTAAATTTATAAAGCCTTAGTGTTTCTTTTGATTTTTTTTTGTCACACATAAATGCACATCTAAAAACTGCGATAAATGTGGAGAAGTTGTTATCTTCCTCTCTTCACATTTCTTTTCTTGCTGGGTCATAAACAGATTACTCCCACCAAATCTTCTTGCCTTTCAAGAAGTACTAGTGACCTTCCCTTCAATACTCACTCCTACCTTTGGGATGTTCTAGAAAACGCTGCCATTCTCTCTTTCCACCCTTTTTACTCCCAAAAGAAGAGAGATTTGTTTATCAGGAAAATTGGGAGAAGCTAGATATCTACTGGGTCCTATGTTTCTTTTACTGACAAACTAGTGTATCAAAGGTCATTGCCTATGAGTGATATTGTTTCTGAGTTAATTGTCTCCTTCTTTCTCCCTCCTTTCGTTTCTCTCTGCTGTTCTAGTTTGTGCACCTGTGCATGCTGAGACACACACACACACACACACAGAGAGAGGGAGAGAGAGAGAGAGAGCAAGGTGTGTGTGTGGAGAGAGAGAGAGAGACCAGATGTGTGCATGCACAGAGGAAACCACAAGAGGACACAGTGAGAAGGCAGCCACCTGCAAGATAAGGGAGAGAGTCTCCTGAAGATAACCAACCTTCCAGCATCTCTTTCTTTGACTTTCAGCATCCATGACTGTGATAAAATGAAATTTCTGTTGTTTACCTAATCTGTGGTGTGTTTTGTTATGGCAACCCCAGCAACCGACAAGGCTGCTATGAAGACAAAAAGTTAATATATATAAATGCCTGGCAATAGTATTTCTTATTGCTATTGCTTCCCAAAATTCAGTTTTTGTATATTCAATTTGTATTTCACTTCCTTCTATATATAATTAGATTTTACTAGTTTACTGTTTTTCTTTTCTGGTAGTTTGTAAGCTCCAAAAGAATGAGGTACCAATGCTTTCGGGTCTGTTCAAATATAAAAGTATAAAAGTGATTGGAACATATTAAGGACTAAATAAATATTTATTAAATTAATGAAGGTCCATGACCACGTAGGTGCTCTGCCAAATTATTTTTTGCTAAACATGTAATAACTGATTTGGGCATGTCTTCTTCTGACTTGTCACTGAATTCATGTTCCATTTACTTAAGAAAACAAACTATATTTGCTATTACACATAGATACAGAACTGAATCTTTTATCTTTCTACTGACCGTACAGAAATATGCTGAATAGAAATGAAGGAAGGTTACAAAGAATATGATGTCAGGATGTTTGGGTAAAGATAGAAAACACATCCGAGTGGCATCAAGAACAAACAGCCTCACAGGAAGGAAAAAGCCCATTGGTTATAGGTATTCTCCTCCTACTCTCTAGTGGGACAGTTTTTACCTTGAGATACGGGCAAGATTCAGCATAAGAATAGGGGTCATCTATGACTCATGAGTTCGATGTACTCAGTCAAAGCTACCCAGATAACATCCCAGTCTGGTCACCGCAGAACCACAGGCTCCATTTACTAACCTTGTAATATTATCAACGGTTAAGCCCCAGAGTTTACATTATGGGAGTTAGGTCCTTCTAGATTCTACTGAGATTTATGTCTCCTGAGAATGATGCAGGAAGAAGATGAAAAAGCATGATTTACTTCTTGATGGAAGCAGTGTGTTCTGTTCCTCCTGTTTTTATATTGTACTTGAGAGTGGTGGCAGCCCAAGAGGTAAGTGCTTAGCTCAGGCATTTGCAGATTGGGCACCCAGCTGGGCTCAAAGCACAAATAAGGTTCAACTGGGGAAAAGCAAATGATAAGCTATTGAGGGAAAATAATCCATATATTGATAAGACAAAGACTGTAAACTAGCAAGACAGGAGCATAATTAGGCGTTCAAAACATCATATAGGGTATTATCAAAGAATCAATAAAACACCAACATTTTTCAGAAAGAAAGGAAATTGTGGAAACAGGCAGGTTGCCTTGGCTTAGTTTCTTTAGTATCCACATTGTCTCCAAGGTCAAAGGAAGTTCTGGGTGACTTAAACTTTAAAGATGACTTAACAAATCTGGAGCGGATCAAAGGAGAATACTAAAGCAGAATAGGAGATAAAGTTGTTTCTATAGGAGCAAATACTTAAGACTGTTTAGTCTGAACAGATGAAATAAGGTAAAAGTCAATAAAAGAGCATAATATGATGACAGATGTAGATAGGACACAGGTAACCTCTTTCTCACCAGACCACCAAGCTTTAGAATAGGAAGGGACAGACGGATGCAACATTATTACTGTGAAAGGAAAATATCTTGGCTCCCCAAAATCACTAAGCTAAAGGGAAAATTGCCGAGAACTGTTTAGGGCATACCTGCGTCTCATTCTATTCAAAGTCATCCCTCTGCTCACTGAGATAATGCATATCTGATTACCTCCTTTGCAGAGGTATTAACTCAGAAACTCAAAAAGAATGTAACTGTCTCAGCTACCTGTGAGTTGTCCAGCTTTGTTCCTGTTGTCCCGCCTTTCTGGGACTAATCAATGTCCATTTTACATGTGTCAATTGATGTCTCATTCTCCTCAGAAAATGTATAAACCAAGCTCTGTCGTGGCCACTTTTAGGCACATATGTTGGTCAGGATTCAGGGGCTGCAGGTGTCACAGGTGTGTGTCTCAACCTGACAAACTAAACTTCCTAAATTAACTGAGACCTGTCTCATATTTTCTTTGTGGGGTTTACATCTGGACAAATTTCCCTCTCAGTGCTTGCGCCAACATGAGCTAATCCCTTATGGCTCAAAACAATAAGACAATTTGCTGAGGTCTGGGAGCAGCACTTCAGAGAATCCCTTCTCTCCCCAAATTTGTCAAGATCTAAAGTTTATTTTGCTGTACAACTCCATTTTGAGCTTCACTGGCTTTCAACCAGGAAGACAAGATTTCTGTTTCCAATGATGACAATGACGGAAGGCAGGTAACTCTTTACAGAGTTTGAGTCGTCTCACAGGAAGATGAGCTTTTTCCTGCTTCAGAATGGTAGAGTATTCTTCAGCCTGAGACCCATCCTCCTAGGTAAGCAGCTACATGGGGATTTTCTTGCCCGCTGGCTTTAACAACAAGCTGGTCTTAATTTCTCCTTACCATTAGAGCTAGTGATCATATTGTTGAGTTTTGTTGTTGTTGCTTTTGTTGTTTGTTCTGGTCTTTTCCCATCAGATTTGGATCAATCCTACCTGACTTGGTCAACAGAGCCGAATTCAAAAATTATAGGTAACAAGTTTTCTCTAATCTGGCCCAAATTCTTGCAGCTGCAAAGAGAATTAAAAAACAAAACAAACAAACAAAAAATGCACTTGGTTTTATGTTTGCTTCCTGCAATACCAAAAAACGTAGAGAAGGCTTCTAATGATTTGGAAACCTTTTAAAGAATTCAGAATATGGTGCCACTCAACTTTTGGTCATCTTTGGTATTCTGTTTTCTTTGGGAGTTTTAAGAGCCATGGGCAGATTCTTCTTTTGGTCTAAAGCTCTGTTTTCAAGTATTGCATCACCTGACCTCTATGGATTTGGGAATAGAGAAAAACCTGCACTGTGAGAGGATTTGACCTTGGTGTGTATAATGCTGAATGAGAGCTACAAATTTACAAGTGGCTGAATACAGTTTGTTACAGGACATGGTTCCTATTGTCTTTGGCTTCTTTCTGCCTAGAAGTTATTTTCTGTTTAATGATCCTAATTCTAGTTCAGAGACTCATTCTAAAGGGTTTCTTTTATTGCTTTTTCTCCCAAAAATAATCTCAATTCGGTCTGTCTGTGTGCATTTCTGTAATGAGGAACTGAACTGTTGTTTTCATAGGTAAAATGAGAGACACAAAGTTTTCAGTTCTGAAAAGAAAAGTCCTCCCAGCCTAAAGGCACCCATGTGTGACAGGGGCCTTCGTGAGAGGCAGTCTGAGGGTTTAATCCCTATGACATGCAATGGCCCTGCAGAAAATCCCCAACAAAAAATTAATTTTAAAATGGCTCATCCAGGAAAATACATATAAGGGTTGATTCACCTGGCATTTGAGCCCTCAGAAGTCTCAAAAGAGAAACTGGACACACAACGGGTGGAAAAAAATCAGTGGTGACACACTATGGAGTCCTGCCTGGCCAAGCAGCATGCATCAATCCACCACAGAAAACCCCAGGCTACGCAGCCTTCCGTTCCTCCTTTAAGACCAAAAAGCAGGAAACAGATAATCTAAGAATTAGGGAGAAAAACAAGGAGAATGACCCGCTTTCAAGCACTCTGTGGTTTTATGGAAAGCACTTCTACTTGCCAGAGTAAAATGGAAGTGTAAGATGGTCTTTGTGTACATTTACATTAATGAAAGGTGCCCGAGGTCAACCTGCAACTATAGAGTTTCTAGGTTCTTTATCTCCATTTTCATTGCCTGCTTTGAATTCATGTTTGTTACTTTTCTACTGAGATAAAACAACCGTTTGGATCTAACAGGTATTCTTTTTAATTTTTTTTATTTTTGCAAGCTGGCTAATGTGTATGTATCAAAAGGTTAGAGTATGGTGAGTAAAGCTATAGAATCTTGTGTGTGTATGTGATATGTATATGTATGTGTATATATTTGAGTGGCCTTTATAATGACTTATAATTTTATGTTTAATCGGCCACAACTGTTTTAATTTTCCTCTAGCTCACTGTAGACTTTCTCTTCATACCTTTATGACGTAAATTTTGTTATCTGATTAAAGGAGTTGTTTCCTTGACATGCAAATTTAAGGCTATTTAGCTGACAATGGCCTAGGGTAAGGTTTTTAAAAAAAGGAAAAAAAAGAAGTCTTATGAATCGATAAGAGGTACTTCTACTGGCATACTAATACTTTATATATATTTATAAAAGTGTATACAATGTTTCACTACTAAAAATATATAAAGAGCTCTAATTAATTGGCTTTAACAAAAAAAGCATTAAAATCAGATAATTAAAAAACAGACTAGTAAATGTTTCAAGTTCACATTACTTAAGTAAACTGTTTAATAAATAAGCTGGCTTTAAATTATTATAAAATAATATTAGAAATGTTATAAGAATTTGACAGTATACATTTTTTGTTAGCATTTATTAGTCAAGCAATTTTTTATACTGTCCCTGACAAGTATTCCAAGGTGTCAAAATTTGGCATAGAGGTTGCCAAACTATAAATCCAGGCCAAAACAGAATGATCTTTGTTTGTGTAATCTTTAATTAAATAATACACTGATATTGGTTTATTAAAAATAGATACATATTGAATTTAATAAGATTATCGTAACTTCTAATCTTGTGGTTTTAGGCTATCTTAGTCCACAGGCAGTAAAGCTTGTTATTGTTCGTTTTTAAAGCTAAACTATAAATTCCTCTCAAAGTTATTTCAGTCTACACCAAGGAATGGACAAGGATACTGAAGGTTAAAAGCAAGATGGAGTCAGAAGCAGTCAAATTTTTCACTCTCAGTTATAATTTTGCAATGACAGAACCATAACTTCTAAATGAGCAACTCACAGTTTTCTATAAACACTCTAGGTGTAAACATTTAAATAAAATAATTAGGTAAAATGTGGACTAGATAACATTTTAAAATAATAAACTTGTTAAAATTTAGAACTAAAGTTATATTAAATTCAAATAATAGATACGTTATTATTTGGGTATTTTCCAACAAAATACAATTGTAGGAAACATTCTTTCAAAAAAAAGGTGTGTCCTGTAAAAAATGAGCAATTTTTGTCTAATTCAAAGCTTATTTGTAAAGGTCATGTATATAAACAAGGTAAAAGTGGTCGGCATGTGGCTCATGCCTGCAAATCCCAGCACTTTGGGGGCTGAGGCAGGCGGATCATGAGGTTTGGGAGATCAAGACCATCCTGGCTACCACAGTGAAACCCTGTCTCTACTAAAAATACAAAAAATTTAGCCAGGTGTGGTGGTGGGCACCTGTAGTCCCAGAAATCGGGAGGCTGAGGCAGGAGAATGGCTCTGAACGTGGAGGCAGGCAGAGCTTGCAGTGAGCTGAGATCACGCCACTGCACTCCCAGCCTGGGTGACAAAGGAGACTCCATCTCAAAAACAACGTAAAGGAATCAGGAAATAAAAGGGATCAGAAGAAAGTTATAAAATAACAGGGTTTTGCTAAGAAAGCTTAATGAGAAATAATTTCATATACAAAAAGTATTCTGTAATGGTAACTTAGTCCTAGAGTAAACATTGCTTATTTAAGAAAGAGAGGGATGTTCAGGACAAACCAGACAGTTCAAGCATGTCATGAATGGTCTGTATAAGTTACAGTAAGAGGATTTATTTTTAGAAACCCCAAAGTTTTAAATAATCGTTGTCATATTATTATTAATATGGCTTGGTTTTCTTAGAAAAACTGAAATTAATTTTTTTTTTTAGTTAAGGTTATTACATCCATGTATTTCTCTGTATGCGCTTTTAAAGTTCTTGTGAAATTGAGTTACAGGGCTTTGACTTCTGTGTCTAAAAAGAACATAAAGTCCTGCTAAATTTTAAACACTGATGGTAATTAAAGCCCCATCTTCAGGTCTGGTAGAAGATGCCAATCAAAATAAACTGCATTCCTGAAACACAGACAGACATTAAAGCTATTCAAGTCCTCAAGTCCCAGAGACTATCGGGGAAGAGGTGGGAGTGTGACATTGGAAGGGCCGATATTGAGAGATAAAGTAAGTTCAGTTTCTCTATAAATAAATAATGTCAAAGGCACACTGATGCAATACCAGCATATAGGCCCATTTCAGATTAACAAGGTTTTCTTGAAGCATTTACCACCTCCTAAATAAAAGTTATGAAAGGCTTATGGAAGTTATATCTTATGGTTAAGATTAAAATTTTAGGAGAATGGCGTGGACCCGGGAGGCGGAGTTTGCAGTGAGCCGAGATGGCCCCACTGCACTCCAGCCTGACATAGAGCAAGACCTGTCTCAAAATAAAAGATGAGCCTTCCTTCCTTCCCCTCCCTCCCTCCTCCCTCCCTCCCTCCTCCTCCCTCCCTCCTCTCAGGTCTTAGGCTGTAATCTATCACAAGCTGTTGACTACTGCTGACTGTTTTGACTATCAAGGCCACCACCTGCCTGTGCCTTTGTTGCGG
The DNA here is from genome assembly GCA_023748175.1 of Hoolock leuconedys. Classification (NCBI taxonomy): domain Eukaryota; kingdom Metazoa; phylum Chordata; class Mammalia; order Primates; family Hylobatidae; genus Hoolock; species Hoolock leuconedys. Next base: position 1,914 of record JAKGGE010002637.1, on the reverse strand, counting down.
GATGCTGTCACCATGTTATTACCGCTTGGTCGCCAGTTCTGACACCGAGCTCTGTCTGCCTCTCAGCTCCTCCCCGGTGCTGGGATTGTAGTTCCCTGTTCTGCCCCATTCAGAGGGAGCCGCCTCCTGCACCTGCCACCCATCGCCTGGAGGGAGCCTCTGCCCGCCACCCTGAGGTGAGGAGCCTCTGTCTCACACCATCGCCTGGAGGTGAGGAGCCTCTGCCCGCCAGCCTGGGCTCGGGGAAGTGAGGAGGCTCTGCCCGGCCACCCACCGTCTGGGAAGTGAGAGCACCTCTGCCTGGCCACCACCGCCTGGGAAGTGAGAGGTTTTCCCTGCCCGGCCACCACCTGCCTGGGAAGCGAGAGCCACTGCCCGCCACCCATCGCCTGGGAGGTGAGGAGCCTGCCCGCCACCCATCACTGGGAGGTGAGGAGGCCGTCTCGCCACCCATCATCTGGGAGGTGGAGCTCTCCGTCTCGCCGGCCTGCCTGGGAGGTGAGGAGCGCCTCTGCCCGCCACTCCACCGCCTGCTGGGGACGTGAGGAGCCGCCCGCCACCCACCGCCTGGGAGGTGAGGAGCTTCTGTCCGGCCGCCTTGTCTGGGAAGAAGTGAGGAGCACTGTCTGCCGCCTCCGCCTGGGAAGTGTGAGCACCCTGTCTCTGCCGCCTATCTGGGAAGTGAGCGCCTGCCCGCCACCCATTGTCTGGGAGGTGAGGAGCACCTCTGCCCGCCACCTATCGCCTGGGAGAGGTGAGGAGCACCCCTGCCTCGCCTGCCTGGGAAGTGAGGAGCCTCTGCCCGCCGCCCGGGAAGAAGTGAGGAGCCTGCCCGGCCGCCTGGGAAGTGAGGAGCTCTGCCCGCCGCCCCATCTGGGAAGTGAGGAGCTTCTCTGCCCGCCACCATTGTCTGGGAGGTGAGAGCACCCTCTGTCTGCCACCTATCGCCTGGGAGGTGAGGAGCACCTCTGCCCGCCTACTCGCCTGGGAAGTGAGGAGCCTGCCCGCCGCCTGCCTGGGAAGTGAGGAAGCGCCGCACCCGTCAGCCCCGTCCGAAGAAGTGAGGGAGGCCTCTGCCCGCCGCCTCGCCCGGAAGAAGTGAGAGCGCCTCAGCCTCGGCCGCCTCGTCCGGGAAGAAGTGAGCGCCTGCCCGCCGCCTGCCTGGGAAGTGAGGGAGCCTCGTCTCGGCTCACCTATAGTTCGGGAAGAAGCGAGGAGCCGCCTCACCTGGCCGGCCTCAAGCCTGGGAAGTGAGAGCCTCGTCCGCCGCCTGCAGGTCTGGGAAGGAGTGAGGAGCGCCTGTCTGCCGCCTCGCCTGGGAGGCTCATCACGGAGGCCAGAGGCAAATGGGGCTGGACGTGGTGGTTTCACGCCTGTGGTCCCGGGCCTGGGCGAGGCATGATTGATCACTGGCTGGGAGTTCGAGACCAGTTCACAACTTGGCTAAAACATGGAAGAATGCAGCAGATGTTCAACCAACCAAATCACCAGTGACAACAACAAAACAGAGGTCTACCCTGAGTCATACTCTAATTTTTTCTATTTTCTCCCTTTTCTGATCCTTTATCCCACTTTTCTTTTTCTTCCTCTTCCTTCTCCCTCTCTTCTTTGTCAAATAGAGGATTGAGTTATTATCACTGATCCATATAAAGTCCTCTCTCATTTATTTTAACTCCCACCCCCATTTCATTCCCCACTTCCCATGTGCAACCTTCCTAATATGTTTGATAATGATCTTTTGTTGTTTGTATGTATTTTTAGAAATGTTTATTACTTTTAGTGCAAAAAAATTAATGTAAAAGAAAAAATAAAATAAATAAAAAGATTAAAATTTTACAGATTGTTTATAAATTTGGGGAAAATAAATCTAATTGGCTTCATGTTGTTTTTATTAGGGCTTATTGTTTGAAAATT